>CAEFZX010017326.1:0-16629 GCA_903066825.1 Alfaro cultratus
TTTTTTGTTTAGTACATATTTCCACATGTGTTAATTCATAGTTTGATGCCTTTAGTGTGAATCTACAATGTCAATAGTCATGAAAATAAAGGAAACTCATTGAATGAGAAGGTGTGTCCAAACTTTTGGTCTGTACTGTAACAGATTCTCTAAAATGTTACTAGACATACTGGAAGGTGAAATATTAAGAAAGACTAAATTTGAGATCAGAAAAGCTGGTAAATCTAGTGCCGTTATCATCATGGATTTGGCTTGAACAACATATTTCAAAAGAATAAACCGTACTATTTCAACATAGATGAGGTGATATTGAAGTTTCATATAGTGGGGATTACTTGTCTTTTATTAACTGTAAGGGTTCAGCATGTGAACACAGCTGTCATCCCTCACGTGTGGTTCTCGCAACTGACCTTTGAACCCAGAGTCGTCCACATTCTCAGGCTGAGCAGTGCCTGGTACCTGCTCTGTTGTTGTGCTGTAGAGGTTTCCCAAAAAACTGTAAAGCTGGTTCTTGGAACCCAAACAGTGGCTCCTGTAAGGGAGGGAAAATAACATCTGTAATTACTAGCAAGGTATTACTTCTCCCTTGGAAGACAGAAAAATGAGAGATAAGGTTAAAAAAATGTATTAAGCTCTGCCTGAAAGCATGTTGACTCTGTGACTCGGGGCATTGATCAGTCGGCTTGTCACTTTAAGCCGGGGTTTAGTGGAACATATCTGGTTACTGACTGTTGCTATAAATCTTGAGGTAAAACATGTGACTGCACGAATGTGTGGTATTTCCCTGCGTCCTGGAGGAGATAAAAAAAACCTCTGGGAGGATGAATTTTGAGGTAAGGATCTCATCTTCACTAACACCTCCCACCCTTTCCCCCACTTCGCCGACTGCGAGGAAATCTCTGTAAACAGACACACGGGGTCAGGGCCGCCAGGCACCGCGCGCAACCTGATAAGAAACCACATGAAGGCACACGCTGTCCTTTCAGCTCATCCAGTTTTAATTTCATAACTACCAAACACACCATTTATTTATTTTTTTACCCCCACCGGTCATGTTGGGGCATCGCGTGCCGCAGTGGTTAGAGCAGACGTACCGAGATCAACTCCTGTCCTCAGTTACTTTGCCCCATTTGTGTCGTATTGCTGTCAAATAAAGGCCAATAGTGCCAAAAAAAAAAAAAAAAAAGTCATTCTCTCAGGGAAAAAAAGACAATTTCCTCTTATCACAGCATGTCAAAGTCCAGGGTACCTACTGTATGTAAGTTGTCAGTTTTTTTTTTGTTTGTTTTTTTGGAGATGAAATATTTACTTTGCATCCACAGAACCTTTGACTCAGATACTCTGTTTTCAACTTGATGTTTACATGCAGCTCCTTATAGAAAAACAGTATTTTTATACAGTAACATAAAATGAGATCATTCTAAAAACTGTACTTTGGTTCCGCAATTCAAGATAAAAAGAATAAAAATTTTCGTTGTAGAGCTTCCAGAGAACTGGACAGATACACGGGAAACCATTTTAGAGGGGATGACCTTTAACCTCCGGCACCTAGGCATGACACTTGTGGATCAACCCAAGGGAGAGGAACTGTCAGCAGCTGCTGTAAAGAGGATCATTGCTACGGTCAGTGTAGAAGAGCTTTTCTTTTTAGGGGATTTAAAATCTCTTCTTACTCATCGTTGCTTATGTGTTTCTCTCATAGAAGTTGTTGGTGTTATAATATTCATTTTCTGCAACATGATATCTATGAATGATAATGTGCTTTATTGAACTGTTAGAAGTCCAAAATAGTGGGTAATTGTGAAGTGAAAGGAAAAATATTTTTAAATTGTCTTCTTGGATCTAAAAGTGTGCATTTGTATTCCACATCCCTTTATCTAATCAACAGGTAAAACACAATGCACCCACACAGTCAGACCTAAGGGCAGTTTAGTGAGTCCAGTTATTAGATTAAAATATATCCATCCATCCATTTTCTAACACCCTTGTCTCTGGTGGGGTCAGGAGGGCTGGTGGTGCCTATCTCCAGCTATCGTTCCGGGCGAGAGGCGGGGTCACCTTGGATAGGTCGCCAGTCTGTCGCAGGGCAACACAGAGGCAGACAGGACAAACAACCATGCACACACACACTCACACCTAGGGAGAATTTAGAGAGACAAATTAACCTGACAGCCATGCTTTTGGACTGGAGGAAGCCGAAGTACTTGGAGAGAACCCACGCATGCACAGGGAGAACATGCAAACTCCATGCAGAAAGACCCCGGGCCAGAAATTGAACCCAGGACGTTCTTGCTGCAAGGCAACAGTGCTACCAACTGCGCCACTGTACAGCCCATTAAAATATATATTTTGTTAAAAAAATAACAATTTGGAGCAATAAAATGCATTAAAGTCATTGTTCAGAGTAGGTCAATGATGTATCAGTTAATCGGTTGGCCTCAGCTTGATAGATGCTTAATGTTTGTTTCCAAAATACTGAAGATGGCCTAAGCTTTTCTTATCTTCATTTTCCTCTGGACAATCAAAGTTGACTACAAATAGATGCAAGATGGTCATGCGAGGTTATAGAAACACCATTTGCTTGTTGATTTGCAGCAGAAATAAGATGGGTGACTTCAGTGTGTCAAAGGCTCTACAGTTGTGCTATTAGTGCAAGTAATTGCATTTACAATACTAATAATAACCCCTTTATTGAGACTTTAAATGATAGAGGAAATGAGAGTCCAAATAAAATACATTGAAGTGGTTGCAGTGTGATAAAGTAGATAAATCCCTAAATAAAACCCAGTTTACCCAGTGAAGATTGGATCCCACTACTGTACATATTCTAAATGCTATTAAAATCTAAAAATTATGTTTGTGCTGCACAGACTAAAGCCAGTGGGAAGAAGCCCCAGAAGGTTGGCCTGAAGGTTTCCCCTCAAGGGATCGTGGTACTGGACAGGTCTACCAATAAACTCCTGGAAAGCGTCTCTATATACAGGTGTGATAACGAAGCAGCGATGGAGGGCAGGTTCAGAAAGTCTATTAGACCTAAACCATCCATTCCTCTTGGCCTGCAGGATATCCTACTGTACGGTGGACAAGCTGCATGACAAAGTGTTTGCTTACATCGCTCAGAACACCCTCAATGGGGCCCTGGAGTGCCACGCTTACCTCTGCTCCAAGAGAAAAGTGGTAGGTTCTGTTTTTCTGTTTTCATTTTACTTCAAGATTCCTGTAATAAATTCTAAAGTGAATTGTGCAACAACAAAAAATAAAAATACCACCTCTTCTTTGCCAAAAGATGTTTTAGGCAAAAACAAACAACAACAAAAAAAAAAATCACTTTTAACAAAAATAACTTAGGCCGTCAATTTTGGAAGGTGACAATATTCTAATTAAAAACAAGAAAGTTTTGTAAAGATGTCAACTCTTGCTTCATTGGTCTTTATTTATTGACATATTTTTTTCTTTAGTGTTTCTTAATTGTAGTCAGCTGGATTTTCCAATCTCTTCATTTTTTTAAAAGATTTGATTAAAGTGCATAAAAAGAAAAAAGGGGTACCAAATATACACCCTGAGGAGAACCTAAACACCAAAGCTCATGGGTGTCGTTACCTAGGTAACCCAATTTTTATTAATCTGTATACTATGGCGAATGAAAACATCTGACATCCTCCAAACAGCAATCAACTTCATATTTACCACAAACCACTTAACAAGTTCATGTGATCTGTAACTCCGTGAAGATGAAGGTATCAACCAGTCACAACATATTTACAAAGCAGAAGATCAGAACTGAATTCCTGGAAATGACTTCATCAGTACTTTCTTCTGTTAATGTTTGTCCCTTGGATCACATGATGGATCATTTCCAGCTTCTCCTTCTATCCAAACAACAAAGCAGCAAAGCTGCTGCACACATCAGCTAGTGCAACAGTGGGTTACCATGGAAACTGAATGCAGACCAATGGACAGACATTGCTGCCCGAAGAGTGACTAATTTCTCAGGAAAACGTCCCTCCTGCGTTACATGAGTAGTTCTACTGCCCTTCCAAGTGCTGATTAAACTTGTGATTAAAGCAACTGTTTGATTGTATACATTAAACGAATACAAGTTAATACTTAATTATAAACCTAGCAGATTTAAGAATAAAGTAATTTTTAATTTTACCAGCATGGTTCTTTTGAATGTTAGGTTTTGGGCGTGGCCCTGGTGGAGTTCTGAGTTGAATCTGTGGAGGGAACTAAAGATTAGGGTAATGGCAAAGAGACCTTCCAATATCACACACCTTGAGCTCATCAATAATTGTCAAAATGCCAATGGAAACAAGCATTCTGGGCTTAGCTATGACTCTGTTCTCAGATTAAGCTTTTCCTTTGACTTCTTCTATGAAGGGAAAACTGACTATGTATCAGATGCGGTGTGTCTGGAAAGCATTAACACCACTTCACTTTTTTCACATTTTGTTATGTCACAGCCTTATTCCAAATTGCATTGAATTCTTTCATTGAGTGTTTTGTAAATTTCTTGAAAATTCTAAACTAAGAAATCATATTTATATTGATGAACTTTATGTTGATACACAAACGTCAGCATGAATTCAAGCTAACACTTTTTTTTCCCTTATATTTGGTTCAATGTGTACTTCTGGTTCTTTTCCCCTCTTCAGTTAAGTAAATCAAGGTTCTCCAATCTGTTGATTCCACTGAATAAAATTTGTGCTGTCATATTCTGTTAGTATTTCCTGTCACAGGGCATCATTAGCTCTGCTCCTCTCTTGTGTTTTTTTTCCAGGCGCAGGCTGTAGCCCTGACAGTCGCCCAGGCCTTCACAGTAGCCTTTGAGCTCTGGCAGGTGGCGAAGGAAGGTGGGGCCAACTTTCTTCTCTCTTTTCCCCTAAATGCACCTTGAGGTTGATGACGGCTGTAGGTCTGGGTGGTTTTTATGTGACGTGTTTTGTTTTTCTGTAGAGAAAGGTGTGAGAGTTACGTCTGGTTCTGCGGGAGAGGGCAGCAGCAGTTCCCACTCAGAAAGGTCCAACAGTCTGGGGAGTCTGAAAGGAACAGGTGAGAAAGAGTACTGGGACATATTCTCAGTGAAGGCAAATCTTCTGTCACTCTCTTATTTTAAATGTTAGAGCATCTGGAAATAAATTTTACATTATGCATGGTATAGGAACAGTGTTGCACATTGATTAAGGTACAAAACCAAGGAGCTTTAATTTTCTTCCTGGTGACTTAGAAGAACCCATTGATGCCAATGTTACGGTTTTTATGCAAACAAATATTTGTTTTGTTATTTTAGATCTAATAATAGCATTTCTTAATCAAGTGCTACACTATGCATAAGCTCTGTCTGCAGTGATAAAGATTTTTTCAAATCAACATGTACGGAGTTAATTTATTTTCTAAATAATTCAGCTAAAAAGTATTTGACCACGTGGGGGCACTCTTAGGCAACATTCATGCAGCAGGCAAATTTTTTTTGGTTGCCCAAATGCAATCCAAATTTTTTATGGCAGTCTAAACAGCCCTATTCAATCAGTTACTACTTAATTACATAGTTTTCAAATTATCTGCAGTCTGAACAGTCATGTCGAATTGAGCATCAACACCTGCTGAGTTAGCGTAGTCTAAGGCTGTACAGACAAAACAGCACAAAACGGCTAGTCCAGTCATTGGGTATTAAAAAAGTGTCCTACTCTGTCCTGATAGATTAGCTGTAAATTTTACACCAAACAGATAAAATACAAAACAGTAGTGAGGCATATTAAACAACAGATGTTAAAACATTTGAATACATGACAACAGTCTCTAATTTTTTCTTCATTCAGATGCAGCCACAGAAATCCTTTTGGACTTGGAGGATGGTGTGAAGGTGTTGGTGGAGAGTAGTGGGAATACAGGCGGCGATCTGCAGGATAACCACAGGCCCTCGGAGACCAACAACAGTCCTGCATCGGTACGATCTTCTCTGACTTGTTTCTGTTTCACAGACTGGACAAGTGATCAAATATTTGCCTTTTTTAACATGAAGAAAATGTGAGATTTCTCAGGGAAATTTCTGCTTATAATCCTGTGATAGAAACTATAAACAACAACAAACTGGACTTAATCTTTCTTGGTTGATCATTGATGTCCTTTTTTTTTCTTTCTTCCAGGAAATGGAAGACAGTTTGGATGAAGCCTTTTCCAGGTGGGATATGAGCATTTTTATTCATCCATAATTACACCGTGTTGATTCCTGTTGCAAATTCAGCCTGTCAAATCAGGGTTTTCGTTCATCCTGCTTGGCATCACGGTGCCACCCACTGGTGATTTCTATGTACTGCAGCCTCCAAATCTGTGATTTCTCTACAAATTGGGAACAAAACTGGCTATTTTGCTCAATCTGCTGTGTGTTTGTGTCTCCAGCTGTGCTCTGGATAGCTATGGTTCATTTCCAGGTAACGTTAAGCATCACAGTCAACCATGAGTAGTCTTAATCACTAACCTAACTGGAATCTGTTTCATTTAATCACTACCAAAGCCAATAAAACTGTTTATAGGTCAGTAATGTGTGTCAGTTGTTTGAAGTAGTTTCTGTAATCTTTTATTGCATCTCTGATGGGTAAATTGTCCACATACTTCAAACAAGACAGATCATTTTAAGTCTTTATCGCGTTGTGTCACATTACGACCAACATATCTGACATAAATCATGAGGATTTTGTTTGATATATCAACACAAATGATCTCATAAATGTGGAATGAAAAGTTATTCATTTTTCAAATAAAAATCTTACAAGTGTGGTGTGCTTTCACTATGATACGCCTAAATAACATCCAGTTCTGCTGTCAGAACTCACCTAGTAATATCACACCAAATCCCGCTGCAGTTTGTGGTTTTAACATGTAACTGCATATCGTACGGTCATTGTGTGAACCGACTCGAGAAGCAGGAACTTTATTGTTAAACACTTCCTGTGTTTTGAGTGCCTGTTCTAGAAGCGGAGCAGTGAGACTTAATTTTATACCAGGGTTCAGGCGACCTGGATGTCTCTTATATAATCTTTAGTAACATTGTTATTCTACACAATAAATAGATGTCTGCAGCTAATCCAGGTCTCCCAAATCAGAGCAAGTAATGTGGAAACTCAAAGGAGACCTCATTTTCTCATCAATTTGAGCGTTTCCACCTCCCATTCATGACAAATCACGAAATGTTCCTGAAAAAATATGACTCACCTCCTCGGCCTATTCATCAAATGGCCTCATACACCAGAAATAACCAATTTACATCATTTTAACCAATTTTGTCTTTGAACGCTTTAGACCTTGTCTTGGAAATAGCTGTTACTCATTATATGAGATAACTTCATGGAAAACCAGCATAAACCAGGAATAAATCCAGGTTAAGGTAAATCAGATCATCTTAACCAGATTTATTTCAAGTCCAGTTACTGAATGTCTAACAAGCATCAAAGTCATACAAGCAAACCCTCCACATCCTTTGGTAACAAGCCGTTTCTCTTATATCCCACAGCTACTTCTCAGCTGCTATTAAATCCTTACACTAATCAACTAATGTTCCCATAAAGTGGTCAGCCAGAGTTCCAATACGTTTTGAGACTCTGGAAAAGTAAAATGCTTGATTTTAGAATTCTTCAGGACTGTATTCATCTGGAAAAAAGAAGGATGTAGAAAACAGGTTGGATTTCTGGAGATCATTTGTTCCAAAATATAAAACGTGTTCATTTTTAAATAGAAGTGGTTTTGTTTTTTGTAAGCTAATCTAGATATCCTGACATTATCTTCACTGTAAAGTATGGCTTGTGGTGGTAGAGTGTGTGCAGTTAGTATGTAACTTGTAGATAACAGTCTTAGCATCTTCTTGTTGGTCTTAGTTGTTTTCCATAAGCTGAATGTTTGTTTGCCAGTGCCCCCTAGTGGCGAATAACTGAGATGGCTTCATAGAAAAACAAGTAAGGGAAACTGTAACTGACAAAAATCATTACTGCTTGAGGTGGGCAGCGATAACTAAAAAGTGTAGTTGTCCTGACCCTAAAGCGCTAATCATAAGCTAACAATAAAGCGCTACATCAGCATAGTAATTTGTATAAGCTAATGCTAAAGCGCTAATTTTAACCTTGTTGACACCCACCATGTGTCAGTGATATATCTTATATTGCCCTCTATGCAGCCAATTCTATCAAAATTTATTCAACTGAAAGTTTACAAAACAGTCAAGTCTATTAGCACTTTATAATTTATAGGGAAAAATATATTTAGCCAAAGCTAGGTGTTCAAAATGTGTTCAAAGTTAGCGATAATGCAAAGCACTAAACAAAAAGTTAGCGCTGCTATTAGCACATTAGCAGACCACTGGAAGTGTGCTCACTACTGATTGCTAATGACTAAAAAAAAAAACAATAAAAACTCTAGACATAAACATGACATCAGTTTGACCTTTGTTGTGACTCTACTCAGACCTTCCCTTAACTTCTAGTTCCAGTTTGCTAATTCAAACTGACGATGCTAACAGAGTTTTTTATCAGTTGCTCATAACTTCTCCACAGAAACCAGTTCAAGAGGTCTGAACTTCCACTTCATCAAACAGAAAATGCAGCAAAAGACTCTTGAGCAAATTTCACATGTAGTGATGAATCAAGTAATGGGACAGCTTATGTCAAGAATGAACCCAGTGACATTTAAACCATAAAACCTTTAGATTTTATGGCTTATAGAGTAAGCCATAAATCCATTTTTTATTTTTTTATTTAAAAAAAAAAAAAGAAGAAGAAATTGGAACCTTTGATTAGGTTTGCTCATCTAAATGAAATATGATTTCAGAAAGACACTTTTTCTGGGATCTTTAGGTGACACAGAGTGATAACACTTTACTCCTAGTGATGCACCAGTGGAACCAGCTGACTTCAATTAATTTTTTTCCCCCTCAAAACTAAAACACAAGACAGAAAAATATGCTGCATGTTCTTTGATATTGATGGCAGTTTTGAATAAAACAGAAAATACTTGTCCAGCTCTTATCCACATACCGTGTTCCAAATTATTATGCAAATTGGATTAAAGTGTCATAAAGATTAAAATTTTTGTTGTGCTATTAAATTTATGGATGATATTGTGTGTCAGGGCTCTTTGAATCACTATAATTAATTTCAGAGAGCTGGGTTGATTAGTTTGTCTGGTGAGGAAATCTACTTTAGAAGGATGTTCCACTTTATTAAGCAGGCCACAGGTTTCAAGCAATATGGGAAAGAGAAAGGATCTCTCTGCTGACGAAAATCATCAGATAATGTAGTGCCGTATGACAAGATATGAAAACATTAGATATTTAATGAAAATAGTGCATGACTTGAAAATTGTACTGACCATCATTTGCATTGACCATTTAAGAAAATCTGAGAAAATATCACTTGCATAATAATTTGGAACACGGTATGCTGTTGATTGAATCTACAGATATTTGTCCAACTCTAAAATCTGGCCGATTGACTGGTGTAGCTCTATGTAGTATGTTAGCCCAACTTCAGACACTTGTCAGGTTTAAAGACGTTTTCACTATTTTCATGTCTCTTTTGTTTCTTCCTACATTGACTCAGACTGGCAGCATCGCGTACTAACCCCCAGGTCTTGGACATTGGGGTGATTCCCCAAGACTGGCTCACCGAACCTGACTGGGACAGCACTGACGGGAACACTCACCACTGTTTCAGCGCACACAAGGACGATCCCTTTGGTTTCTGATATCTGATCTCAGCACAGCAGAGAAAGAGGAGCAGAAGCTTTCCATCCTTTAACATAATGCAAGGTTTACCAAGAGGCAACAGTGAGAGCACAAGGGAACTAGCGTGGTCCTCACTTATGCACTTTTCCCATGTGCAATTCTTCCTTCCTTGTGCTCAGTCTGCTGCATCTGTGCACCAAAGCAATATTAACACTACGTCTGTTCTGCTGTTACGCTGCAAATGACATGTAGTGGAGTCTTTCGGCATAATCGGCATATGACGCAGCATTTGTTCACCTAATCGGTATTCCTGGCCACAGTAGTACCATGCATGTGCTTCGGTTACTTTGTATAGTTAGAGTTTTTGTTAAATGCATAAAGTAGGACAGTTTAACCTGAAAATCAGACAGCAAACCTCAACGCCAGCAATGTAATTACTGTTTTCAGTTGTTATTCACTTCTTTCATGAATGTATTGTGTAGTTTTGGCCTTCCTTTGCCAACACATATTCTTCTGTGTATAATCTGAAATTTTATTCTATTTATTTATGTCCTTTTCATATTGTAGTACGCCTATATTTCTCACTGATGCAATGAAAATTCATGTTGAATGACTGTCTTAATGAACTTTTTTTTTTTTAATCAACCAGATTTGTACAGGAATAAAATGTATTAATTAAATGCACAAGGTTTTTTCACATTCTTTGACTGTTAACATACATTTTTAAAGTTATTTGTATTTATCCAAGAAGCTTGTTTCTAATTGGAAAAGATATTGGGGTCTCTACAAAGATGAGGATCAACTGAGGGGGATCATTCTTAGAAGAAGAAAAACATTTTGTTTTATTGACATTTTTAGAAACAATTCCAAGTTAAAAATCGTTCATGCTTTTCTCCATAATCGCCTGGCGGTCTTTAACGGCATTAAGGTAGCTCTTTCACAGCTGTCCTGCCCTTTTATGATTATAATGACAACATATTGTATCTTGGCAGGAATGAAACTTAAAACTGCTCACTTAATCAACCAGCTTTGTCCAGGACTACAGTTGTACAGTTATCTGCATCTGATCACAATTAAACAAATTGTGAGCACAAAGCAATTAAGCCTCAAGGTTTCAATTCACCACATTTTAATCACTGTTAAAATTTGGTCATATATCCAACATATAAAGCTCAATTAGAAACTTGAAACGATTTACTCTTTAGGAAGCCTTTCAACATTTGACTCAGATGCGAATGTTTTCAGCATTAGCAGCTGGTAATGTGTCTGTCATGAATGTGGATGAACTTGAATCCAATCACTTAATAAACTGACGCCCTACAGCTGCAGACTGCGTGAATCACCCAACATGCTGAAAGGTAAAGGTGTGTCATAATCACTCACAGTCCAGATTGATACAGCAAAACTGTTTTCAGCACTTCTGACTTTTAGGAACCTTTTCGCTGACCACTAGATGGCGCCAAACATTTATAGTCTGGAAGACATTCTGTGTGTATCACTCAGGGTCTGTTGTAAGCATCCACCACCTTGACTTTGAACTGGAACAGTTCTGATACTGATTCATGACACAATATGTCAAAAAAAGGGTTAAAGGATCAGACAACATCAGTCATTTAAATAGTAGGCTCTCACTAAAAAGGTTTAGCTTTGATCTGAATCAGTTTGTTGCAGGCGGGTTAAAGCTATGTGGTGTTTACATTGAAATTGTTGGTCAAAACCTCGCAGGGGAGTGAGTGGATGTGATTCCTGACACTTGGAAAAGAGTCAAGACTTTTGACTTGACCTGATGAAATCATTTCCTACTTTAACACCAATGACCCCTCAACCCTTTGACTTGAAAACAGGAGAGATAGAGGATGATTGTAACCTTTTGTGCTTCAGCTTATCTAACTCCTTCAGTTTTGGAGATAGGTGTTCTCAAACTGTTAAACAAAATGGCTGCATGTGTTTACTACAAATGATATGAAGTGAAAGAGCAGAGACTTGCTTCAAACTATTATCATCAAACTTTAAAATGTCAGAACTCAATTTATTAATGAATAACCACAACTTGCAGAGCATTGGTCTTATTGACTAAAACTACACAAATCTGGATAAGGACGGTGATAGACAGACAGACAGACAGACAGACAGACAGACAGACAGACAGACAGACAGACAGACAGACAGACAGACAGACAGATACTTTATTAATCCCCAGGGGGAAATTCAAGGTCCCAGCAGCTTAAGACATTACGCACAACATACACTATAGTTCACACACTATATTACAAAATCACTAGAATACTAAATTAACACAATTACCAGATCAACATTAATTGTTTTAATTTAGTATTCTAGTGATTTTGCAATATGATGAGGTCGAGGTAGAGATTGAGAATGAGGATGTTGTGGAGGTAAACTTGGCGGATGAGGATTTTGAGGCGGTGGCGTTGGCGCATGATCATGATCTTGAAGTTTCCAGTGAGGTCTCTGAGTCTGATGCCATTACCTCTGAGGAAGAAGAGGATGATAATAAGGATGGCCATCTTTGCTTAGTCCAGATCTTTCCAACTTCAGACTCCAATGGAACCACGACCTCCAGGATGAGCTTATGGACTTCTGAGGGTGAAGGAGAGCTGAGTGTTGATGAGGAGTCATCGTCAGAGGAATCAAATGTTTGTTCTCTTTCGTCATCTGGGGATTTTCTTAAGTCTTCCAGTGAGGCATCTGGTTTCAATACCATGAGCTATGAGGACAAGGAAGTTGATGAAGATGAGGAGGACCTTCCACCACATCTTTGGTTTGTGCAGACCATTCCTCCCAAACTCAGGAACCATAAAGAGCCTCTAGAAAGTGAAGAAGACCACTCACTTTCTGGGACCACCCCATGCCATTGGGTAAGTGTAGAACTGAACCTGGCTCCCTCGACATCTGGCCCTCATGTCTCCAGAAAGAGGACAACGGAGGTAGGAGGAATTCTCTGCCAAGAGAATTTGTCCTTAGAGGGTCGCTCAGGGGGAAAGCCTTTTCCCTCATCCTCTGGAATGAAGAGGCACTGCAGAAGAACGTAAGCCTTCAACTTCTGCCATTGACTCATCTTGGAAGGGAAGTGGAGAGAGCTAAATGTATTTTCATGCTGAAAAGATTGAGATGGAAGATGGCAGGGCTAAGAAACTGATTACCCACATGGAAACATGCACTGAATATTATGGAGATCATTTCTACTTTATTGATGTTTTTCTTTTTGTTTTGTTTTTTTCACTTTCAATGCCTCTTGTACAGCCAGCAGAGGGCAGTCCTGGGCTACATAATGAATGGAACTTTGGAGAATAGAAAAGTGTTACTTCAGTTTTTGTCACATCTTCAGTCAATTGTACTTGTCACCTCCAGACTAACGGATGTGTGTTGAGGCCATCCTCTTCCTAGTCGGACCGCCTCCTGTCAGAATGATCTGTGCAGCACTACAAGCACAGCTTTATTGGCTCTCAGAGATCATTCTGTGACGTGCTGAGGATGTGGTGTGGTGTGGTAGCTGGATTTACAAACCAGCAGAAAGCATACACCAGAGACCAGGCACCTGGCTTCATTGGGTTCCACGCAGCACACACGCTCCCACACGTTCCCTGCCACGTTCTGCATTCGCCCTGTGTGTGTGTGAGCAGCTCTCTGGAGGGTTGAAAGTCACGCAGTCTCTTCCCTCCAGCCCCCATAACAGGCTTTGGCTCACTGAACCAGGGGCTTTTTTACAATTCGTCCCGACAAGCTTACTTAACCACCTACATTATTTAACAGTCTTTCCACAAAGGGAGCTCCAACTCTGTGTGAGTTTGATGAAAGTCTGCACAGGCAGAAACAGCCAGGAAATATCTCTTTCACCTGGTGAGGGCTAAAAAAACAACCCTAATGTGACTAGGGAGGAAGCTCAAATACTGGCAAACTAATACATCCATCCATCCATTGCCTTTACACCTTTGTCCCTAGTGGGGTCGGGAGGTGCTGGTGTCTATCTCCAGCTGCGTTCTGGGCGAGAGGCGGGGTCACCCTGGACAGGTCACCAGTCTGTCGCAGGGCAACACAGAGACAGACGGGACAATCAACCATGCACACACTCACACCTAGGGAGAATTTAGAGAGACCAATTAACCTGACAGTCATGTTTTTGGACTGTGGGAGGAAGCCAGAGTACCCGGAGAGAACCCACACATGCAAAGGGAGAACATGCAAACTCCGTGCAGAAAGACCCCGGGCTGGGAATCGAACAAGGCAACAGTGCTACTAACTGCGCCACTGTGCAGCCCGCAAATTAATATAATCAACTAAATATTTGAATGTATTTCACATTTTGTGGCATTACAACTACACACTTTAATTTGTTTTGCAAGAGCTTTTTGTGAGTAGCAGTGATGGGCACACTTCCGCTGATGCGTTAATAGCAGAGGAACTTTTTCATTTAGCACCGTTGCTAACTTTGAAGCTGTTTAACAAACTTAGCTTCCCCTTCATTAGTTTTTCCTGGGTAAATCCTAAAGCGCTTATTTACTTAGCCACTTTGTACACTCTCAGTTGAATATCAGTTTTGAAGTAGTTGTATGTTTGTGTTCATGCTCTTATTTTGTAGTGGGTGAAGACTGTTTACACAGCAGTCCCGTTTCCTCTCCTCACGTTCTCTCTATTTTAGCTGAAATAATAAAACAAAAATATATATAAAAAGAGCTGAAAGAGCCCGTCTCATCTCCTCAAACCCGGGAAAGAAACGGATGCACGATATTCTGTAAGATGAAAGGAATGGCAAGGCTCTTTGTTTGGGAGGAATCCCATTAGCAGTTTGATGTCACTTTTATGTCTGCTTGTTAAATTCAAGCCTCCAGGCAGCAGCAGCAAAGTTCATCACTCCAAAATGTGGAGAACAGCAGCAGCCATGCTGAGTTGCGTGTATCCTACAGTCCTGTGTGCACCAGTTCTACACTCAGGTTTTCTTTCTTTTTCTTCTTTTTTGTTGTCGTTTTCGTCAGCTAGAAGCCGTGTTATATTAAACACATGCGGATCCATGGAGCATGCTCTTCAGGATGTCATTATGTTTTGAGTCAACAGATCTCTGAAAGGCCTGATTCTGTTATGCCATCATCTGAAGTAGGCTGAAAATGGAGAGAAAACCCAACGCTGGCTATGAAATCTACTCTGGACCATTTAGTTCACATGTCTAATAAATCATGCGGATGCTGTAAAGTGACCAACCTGCAGTGATTATTCATTGTGACAGCTGTATGTGTGCTCTGTTCATCCCTTTGTCTGGGTAGAGGGCACATCGTCATGTTATCACCATTATTTTTGACACCCGCATCACATCAGACAGGCACTGAAACAAAAGGTGTTGGCATCATTAGGCTCCATCAGCCTTCTCTGACATCGTCACAGTCATCGTTCCGCCGTTACCTGAACTTCGCTCTTCAGAAATCCAACATCAGCCTTTCCTCTTCGTGTCTGAACACCTGCTGTCGTCGGCTCTCTGGAGCTCCGGTCTAATTTATGTGTTTGGTTCCACAGGATGCCCTGGAAAGGCTGGAAGTGGAGGTCTGTCTGCGTGTAATTAGGTGTGTGGGTGGGTGTGTGTGTGTGTGTTTATCTGGGAGCGGGTGTGTGTTGCTGGGGATTGTTATATTGATACACGGTGCCTGCAGATGCAGCCTCATAAACCAACCTTGAGTTTCCAGGCCTGGACAACATTCATTGCAATATAACCTTGTCACAGCCCATATGCCGGAGGCCAACTTTGGCCACCCTCAGCCTTCATTAGCATTCAGACAGACAACAGCTGTTACTGCCAAACTCCTGAGGTGATCTGATATATTGGGTCACTGCTGGAGAGTCTTACAGATTCCACCCTTCCTTTCAAATTGATGCACGTGATACAGAATGGCAATAAACACCTTTATTCTATCCATTGAAACACATCAAGTTTGGCCTGAAACCAGAAAATGCAAAATAAATAGTTTCCTTCCATCCATCTATTATCTAAACCTACGTTTTTCTTAGTCATATTTTTGGATTTTGGGATGAAAAGGGAGTACCTGGAGAGAACCCACAAATGCACAGGGAGAACATGCTAACTATATATATATATATATATATATATATATATATATATATTCAATTATCTCAATAGTCAAACACTCCAAACAAATAGGTTTATAGTTGATGCACTGAACTGGGAGCTAACCAATTGCTCCGACCCTGAACCTGCCTGTTGGCCTCAAATGCTGTTATTTCCAAATTATGACGCTTGCTCATGCACCTCCACATTCTTGTAACATTTGACATTTTTTAACACAAAGACGTGTTGGGCCGCTGGTGGACTGGCCTAGCACTCCTACCACCAGGCTTAGTAAGTCTTCTGGGGGGAAACCCTGTGAAGCTCAGACTGCCTGATTATGTGTCATAAGTAACCCAGTTTGGTTTGTACTGCAAAGTCAGTTTTGCATCCCCTATCACACCTACAAGAGTTCACCTCAGGTATTCCACGCCACCCTTACTGTGCCATATAAATAATGCAAAGATGTAAATGAGCATTAAAAAAAAAGATTCCTCTGTTAGATTTCAGGTGCCATCCTGCACCTTCTCTCATTTAGCGAAATATAATTATGCACATCTGAAAAAGACTCTGCCAAAGGGCAAAAGGTTGGCGCTTCAAAAACAACTATTTGTTTGACTGGGTATCATGTAGCAAAGTAGCTTATGTAAATATTTTCAGTTGTATGTTGCTTTGATGTGCTTAAGGTTTTAGGAGAAATATTAAATCTTTTACTTTTTGGCAAATGAGTGAAAGTCACAGAGCACCTTCAGTGCAAAAATGCTTATTTTTCTAGTAAACAAAAGGACCAACATCAACTGTGCATTGAAAATATTTTATTTCTTTTGTGTCAATACATAATTAGACA